>CM060680.1:186267274-186284774 GCA_030686995.1 Artemisia argyi
CCCCCACACTTAGGGTGAAAACCCTAAGTACATACTACTATTTTTGTTTACCGAGTCGCTAGCTTGACTCGACCCCGAATTCATTGGTTCTTGGGGAAGCAAGATGTGGAAGAAACAATCTCCATCGGACTTTCATTCAAGATGTTTGGGCAAACATTTGAAGCACGTGAAAGTTCCACACCGATGAGATAAGTACCCGGCTCAAAATAGTATAAACTATAAGCGGTGATGCCGGGGTCAAATATAATGTCTTCATTCCCGAAAGAGTGAAGAACAGGAGAAGTCACCCGATAGGTGAAAAAGAGAAAGAAAGTCATGATAAACATCTTGACTAACTCATCATCAGGAGGAGGATTCATGGATTCATCATCACGAATCTCATCATTTAAGCTCATGTGATCAAGACATATCCCGGGTGTGTCTAGATCAAAGTAGAAGTTATCATATTCCGATGGAGATATGATATGAGTGAGTTCACAGGAGAACTCCTCGAATGTGAATGAATCATATTCGGGATTGATGTGAGTGAGTTCATAGGAGAACTCATCGAAGGTAAATGATTCATAATCAGGGAGAGAATTATGAGAATGAGAAGTGGTACTGCCACTAATCTTCTCTCCCATAGGATCAAACGTAAAGGCTTCAAACTCCAGAATAGGATCGTTGGAGAAAATGTCACTATCCTTAATGGGGATAGGAGATGAAATAGGTTTTTCTTTGAAAGCCTCAATTTTAGAGATGAGAAGATTAACATTTAATAATGTAAGACGAAGAGATTCGTCTTGGATTATTTCTTCATCATTCTCTTCTTCCAAGCTAACTAGCTCAAAAGGTAATTCTTCCACATAACAGATGTCTCCACAAGATAACGAATCGTCATCATTAGAATCGGAGAACATCTCAACATCATTATTCGAGAAGACAAGAGGAGGAGGGACATCACACATATGCTCAAGAATTCCCTGTGACTCTCGTGGGATTGGGACAAGGTCCTCAACACTAGACTTTATGAATTCGTCCGATTCTTTTTCAGGAACAGTGTTAAGATGCTCATCCCCCATGCTCAGAGAGTGAGTGGGAACCTCAGGTGTGATAACAGCAGACTCAGGGAGTTGAGAAGGGCTAGCATCAAGGGATTTTTGAATTTCCATATGTTCTTCTGCTAGTGATTCAATTATACTTTCTTCTCCCTGTGTTTCCATAGATTGAGTCTCAGCTGATGAACTGGATGAATCATCATCAAAGATATCTTTATCATCACTGTCATCCGGAATGAAACGGAATCGAGAGCTATGTCTAGCTGCTTTTTCTTTTGCAATTGATTCCCTAATAGAGTTTTCAAAGGCAATCTGGGAATCTAATTTAGCATCCTGCTCTTCAGCTAACAATTCTCCCATGGATTTTTGATTTGGATTATCATGGGAATGTTTACTACCCTTCAAACCTTTCACTAAATACAAAAGATCAATGAGAAGGGTATCTTCAGCATCTTCGTTAGAATTGTCATCAAGAACATACTCATAAACAGCTGTGTTCCTAACAAGACACTCTGAGCCGAAATGTGAGTTCCCACAGTAGTCACACCAATGAAACTGATGTGACTGCGACTCATGTAGATTATGGTCAAAGCCAAATTCATGATTGTTACAAGGAACCTGTTCATAGACAAACTGATCCCTAGTTTGACAATCAGAGTTGTAGTGAGGCCCTTCACAATACTCACAAGAAACATCCGGTGCATTTTGAAATGATGTATTATTGAAATAGCATGGTTCTTGTTCAAAGGAATTCTGAGGAGGGTAACTGAAATCGTTTTGAAAATTTGGAAACGCGAATGTATTTTCGATTTCGAAAGTGCAACAAGTACAAAGTCCATGGGTAAACCCACATTCCTTGCAAAAACATCGTTTACAAAGTGAACCATCTTCTAAGAGATCTCTACAAATATAACAATGATGTTGATCAAACGAAGATAATTGGGGTTGTGGAGGGTGGTCAGGAAGAATTTGAGAATCATTGAAAGCGTTCGGAGTTGCTTTGCACCATTTACAAAATCCGTCTCTAATATCACTTCCACACCGCCTACACGCGCACTTGTAACAACGATGATTATCATCCACCGGACCTTCACAATGAAAACATTTATAGTCGAGTGATGACATAAGAATTAAACATTAACGAGGGATGAGAAGAAAGAATTAAACGGTTAAGAGGATAAGAAGACGAGAATTAAACGTATAGGAGACGAAGATTATTTTTGGGTTTTTCGAAAAACACAACAATTAAAACAAGACCACTCATAAAGATAGGGGAACTTAAACCAATAATCACAAACGCAAGGTCGACTTCTAAAGAAAAATGCACAAAGGAGCGGGAGAGAAGAATAGATCTCACACTGGGCGAAGTTCGTTGGATCGCCACATACCGTTTCGACTCCTCTTAGAGTGTGTTTCTTGTTTAAAAATTTTCCAAAACGCAAGTGATACAAAGTCAAGTTTTGATCTTTGGTTTGAGAACTTATTATGGTCACACCCCCAGTTGGTAGGTGTTCTGTCTTGGTTTGCGGTGGTAAGATTTTAATGTTGTAATTATTAAACAATGAAACGGGAAAATCTTTTTGTGTTTTTCTTTAACTTTTATAGATATAATACATATACTAGAAACAAAAGAAAAATATTTTTGGTTTTTTATAAGTTTTATAAAAGCGTAACTTCTTGCGAAGGTTCTACAAGACTAATCGTCTAAACCTTATCGAGACTTTCGACACACAGCCTCCCCGGCAGCGGCGCCATTTGATTCGTTGTGTTTTGGTGTGTGCAAACAACAATTTATCAAAATATCAACAAACGTGAGGTTTAATTCGTCATGAGACAAATAAACGTGAAGTAATACAAGTAAACCGTTTAGGAAAACGATTACCTCACAAAACTTGTAAAAGTGATATTCAAATTGTGAGACCGGGAAGTGATTTCCCGGGTCGTACCCCAACGAGGTGTGAATGGAAAGCTTCGAATGAGATTGGGATTAAAATCTTGTATGATTGGAGAGGTTATTTGGTTTTGCGATATGTAAATTAACGAATTTGGAAAATTAACGAACGAAGGTAAAAGATAAATTAACCTAAGGCAACTAACAATCTAAGAAATACCTAAAACACTACGGGAAAACATAATTAGTTATCGGGAATTCTAAAACATAATCTAAATTTAAAACGCGACGTTATTAAAAATAATGCGAGAGCGCAAAATAAAACGCGAATTTTGAGTTCCAAACGTCCTACGAGTCTACGAATAATTTTCTAACGCACTAAATGACAAAACAAAATTTTGAGAAAAAGAATTTTGAATTTTCAATTACTTTTCTATTTTCTACAAATTAAATACTAATATAAAGAAATTAAATTATTAAAAATATTTAAACTTTTGCTAAAAATCTTAAAATTTTTGGGAAATTAACTTAACCTAAATCTATCCTAGGAAAAATAATAAGACATGGTAAACATTCAAATTAAGCCAGGAATTAAGCTATCAAAAGCTGGTAAGCTTATTAAAGCCAAAAACTACCACTACTTAAATAACAGATTTAGTAAACATTTAACGAAAAAGTCCCAAGGGCATAGTGGTTGTGGTGTGTTGTGTTGTGACCGTGGACAAGCAAGAGGTCTGGGGTTCGAATCCCACCCTTTTTGCCAAAATTTTCAAACTTCTCTTTTTCTTTCAATTACTTTCTACAAATCTGTTTCTCTCTTTTTAGTGTTTCAAAAGCCAAACTTTAAATTCAACCAAGTCCACTGATTTCCTTTCTTTTTGAAATTGGTTAACAACAACAACAAAATTCAAGAACTAGGTTTATCATCAAGGATAATGAGACAAGTAGTATTGGTATAATTAACTTAAACAAACAAATAAGCCACGTACCCTCCAAATCAAACCATACCAACAACAATAAGATTAACTACAACAGAATTAATTTAAAACAACATGAACACCAACAAATTAAGTAGCAGCAGCAATGGTAAACTAGGCTAAAAGTGAGCTTATCAATAAGCACTTGATAAGCAGTTATGGGGCTACTGAGTCCTGAATCCTAATCACCACTTAAGGGGCTTCAAAATCAATAATAATGGAGTCCTAACAACTACAAATCAATAACTTAACTTAAATTCAATTCTTTGCTAGAACTGAGTGCAGGGGTAAAACCTTCCCTGCAGGTCTGTTTGGCTGGGTGTGGGACCCACTAAAAAAATCACAAAAATAACACACCTATGGGATTCTAAAGTTGAGCTGTAAGACTACTTGTACAAAAAATTTCAGAGCCTAATCCTCACTCCTAAATTCATAAAAACTCTTGCAATAACTGATTTTCCTACTTAAGAATTAATTTGACTTTCCAAAAGAATTGTCCAAATTGACTTTTGTGATTTTAGATTGATCACAAATTATTGCTTGATGTTTATTAGACTCAGATTAAATTGTTTCAAGTAATCCTAACCAATATTGGGCCCACAACAAAGATTTTGCACTCTAAGTCACCAACAGTCAAGCTGTTGGTGAATTATGGTTCAGGTTTGACTTCTCTCAGCAATAGGGACCAAGTAAATGGTCAATTTGCACTGGTGTAAACCTAAGAAAAGTGAACAGATAAACTTCACCCGTTTAAAACAACAGCAACACAGATTTTAGACTAGTTCCAAACACTCCCACTCTAAACTAATGGCAAAACTTATAGAAGCAAATTACTAGATTACAATTCAAGCTTAACTAATTAACTTATACTAAGCTGTAACAGACTATTTTAAGTAGATTAGAACAATGAACAGCAAGCAATTTTCACTTATTACATTATATGGAAACATCATGCCAAAAATCTTACCTGATATCCACGCTAGGAGACAACTGAGGTCAATGTAAACCAATTCACCCTAATGTTCCCCATGGAACTCTATACCAACTCCATAGCCTGTTGTCACTTCCCTCTTCTTCATATATTTTTATATATTATTTTTTCTTTTCTGGATTTTCCTATTAATCTCTTTTCTTACTGAGATTAATTTTCCTTTGTTCCACAAACAATAGCAGTACTCAAAAGTAATTTTAGTAATTAACAAGCAGAACTTAATTGATAAAAAGTAAGAAACTTGAATTTGAATAGACACTTGAGTAAACTAAAATACCATTTTCATTAAACTAAAAACTTTGAAGTTACAACTGAAAACTACAATTTAAAAATAAAGATTACAACAGAAAAGAGAGATGCCTCATTAGGGCTTACATGATGCCTATTTATACTACTGATGAAAAGGTAGGTACCACTTTGCTTCCTTTGTCTTTATCTTTGGTGTGCTTCTTTACTGAGACAGAAAACTTGTGAACCCTTTGTGCTTCTTCATAATGAACCTTGGCCTTTGGATCAATCACAAATCATCCCAGCCCTTAAATTAATGCTTTGGCGCCCAAAAGATGTTGTGGATTGACAGCTTGTCATTCTGTGACTGGTTTGAGGTGTTAGGTACAAATTTGAGGGGGATTAGTGGGATTGGGGAATGGAGTGGAGGACAAGGGGAGGGATGGTGATGGTTGGGTTTGTATACTAGCAGTCACGGGGGGGGGGGGGGATGAGGCGTTTTGGGGAAGAAGATGAGGTACTGTGGGCTGGGTTGACCAATTTGACCTTTCTTCTTTAGGTTTAATAATAAAACAGGTTATGTTTTATTTGGGTGGGCTTGGAATGAGATGGGCCAAATAATATGGTGTGTGGACTGGGCTAGGGTAGAGGTGTAAGGTTTGTTTTTAGTATTCAAGATCCGTTTGGTTTAATATCCTCTAAAGCCCAAGGATGGTTTTGTAATTTTTGAATTCCTCCGGGACTGATCTTGCCAACCTTCCAAACTTTATTCAAGGATCATTTTTGTTAAGTTAGATAAACCAAAGGACCAAAAATGCAATTTTCCAAATTTTGAAACACCAAGGACTAAAACTGCCAATTTGCCAAAGTACGGGGACTAAATGTGTAATTTTCCAAAAGTTTTTACCCAAAGATCATTTGTGGTTTATTTTGACTTTTTAAAGAGCAAAGGTTGACTTTTCTTTGAAATGATTGACCAGGGACTAGTTTTGTAAAACTTTGAAAGTCGGGGGATTGAAACTGCCAAATATGCCAATTTTGTTCGTTTTTCGTTTGTTTTCACTCGTTTTGCATCAGAAACATATAAAATACGATCTTTGGGATTTTCTTCGTATTTTAGTGCGTTTTTGAGTGTTTTTAATCGTTTTGCAGCTCAGATTTGACTAAAAATGATGAGTATTTACACACTTATCAAGTACAAAGGAAAAGAAAGAAAAAAAAAGGTACGTTATTTGAAAAAAAAAAAACAAACATAGACTTATGTTTCCCCATTTAATTTTAGGTTAATCCTCACCATTAGATCAAAATAGATTGATGGTGGGGATTTGTCCCTTGGTGTGCACTAAAGTTTGAGTATGCAAAATAAAGTGACTCGTGTTATAGATTATCGAATATTTCATGTCAACCAGATATGTTTGTGATTAAGATAATAAGAGATTAAAACTACATAAAAGTTTAACATTTAAGTACTCAGAATCATACTATCTTATAAAGCATTTAGGCATTTTAAAAAAAGAAATATTTAAAATTAAGCATTGTAAGTTTTTAAGCTAAAAGTACAACTAATTAAAACATATTTTATAACATTAAATACAATTACAAGTTCTTAAGCTAAAAATACAAGTAATTAAAACAAATTTTCTAACATTAAATACAATCTTTAAATAGAAATACTTAAAATTCGGCATTACAAGTTTTTAAGCTAAAAGTACAACTAATTAAAACACATTTACTAACATTAATAAACTGGTTAATAAATACAATTAGTGCAATTATTAAAACACCCCTTACATAAGAAATAAAAATTATCAAGCATATTGTACAACCAATTTAAACACAATTACTACATTAAACGTCACTAATACAAATAATAAAGCACATTATACAAATATTCAAGCTCGAACGGGCAACGGGTCAAATGGGCTCGAGCCTGAATGGGCACGGGCCAAACGGGCTCGATCCCGAACGAGCACGGGCCAACGGGCTTGAGCCCGAAAGGTTTACAACTCTAATTAGCTATCACTTTTTTCTTTTGATGTCGTTAACATTTATTTTAGATACCCGCCGCTGCAAAGCGCGGGTACCCTACTAGTACCTAATAACGTGTAATAACATATAATTCAGGCATCACAATCATCTTTATACATTACTAGCAGGGTACCCGCGCGATGCGGCGGCGGGTACCCTGAAATTAAAATTTTGGAGAGCAACGTTTTCTAGCTATATGCGTTTTGTGACAATAACTTTACAAAAAGCGAGATTTTAAGTAAAATAAAAACTATTTCATAAAAAAAATTGTAGGGTGCACATGCGATACTTTTAAAAATATAATAACGATACACTATAATATTGTAAAGATAGTTAGATAAGCTCAACCTCACAATTAATTTAACAAAATTTTTAGATTTAGCCCATATTAACCAAAAATTCGTAACCCAACTTTAAAAAATCCAGCAAGCCCATAATTATTATTTAATGTCCAACCCAATTCCACAACAAACCCTACACCCTTTAGAATATAAGTTCTTCATTATGGAAACCTAAACACACATCGTATATTCAAGGTCCCCATCTAACCTTCTTTCCATCTAAAAAAACTTGCAGTCACCAAATATCTCCTTCTCCAAAATAATACGCATATTCAATCTTTCCAACCTTATAACTCCTTAACAAACGAACACAACACATCAAATAAATCCACCCTTATATCTCCATGGAAGTCACACACCTAAATAGCTCGTCTTCCTACATATCAAAAACGCAACATCATAATAACATTTCATCCATCTCGTTATCACAAACGCAACATAAACCTTCTTTATTTCAACTATAACCGAAGCACACTATGTTCGTCAAGATCTCATTAAAGAGGTCTTGGGTAGGTTGTTTGTTTGTTGTCTTCTTATTACTTTCAAGATCTGCGGAAAACTAGAAGGGGGGGGGGGTTGAATAGTTTTGCGTATTTTTCGTTTTATAAAAGTTTGCTTGTAAAGAATAGATGCAAATTACAAAAACTTTGATGCAAAAATATAGATACAAGTTTGTTGTCAATTATTGTATGAAACCTACTTATTAAGATTGTTGTGTAGAAATTATAATTTTATTAATCACACTTTATATATATATATATATATATATATATATATATATATATATATATATATATATATATATATATATATATATATATATATATATATATATATATATATATATATATACTAGCTTCATAACCCGCCCATCGGGCGGGTTCATTTCATAATATTGGTCGACAAAATAGACGTAAATAAATAATGAATAACGAAAAATATTTTAAACACATGGATTGGAAAAAAAATGGAAAGTGTTCATGCAATTTATGTAAAAAAAACAATGAAAAGTGTGAAATAAATATCTAAAGTAGTCAAGGAGTCAAGGCCGGTGATATGCTTGAAACTTAAAATCTAAATGATGACTTTAAATACTCAAGGAGTCAAGCCCGGTGATAAAGGACTAAACTTGAAATTTATGTTTTTAGGCTACGAATCTAGAAATTTAGATATTGGGATTATAGTACTACTACTCATATACAAAAAAAGACCCATCTAAATCACCACTGTCACAAAATCAAAGATTCAAACAAAATCAAGTCATTCATATATCAATGTTGCTACAAGCTTGTGCGTCCCTTACATGTTCATCTTTATATGAGATAGTTTCTTGAGCAGTTCTGCTGTGAAATAGATTACGGTATTTAAATCATCATTTTTCACAAAAATAAACAATAGATTAAGAGATATTGTTGGCAATGCAACATGAATACCATAAGGAAACTGTAGGACCGAAAATATTATTGATTTATGTGGTTCGGGGGGTCAGGGAAGCTCAAAGTAAAGGAAAGACATGGTATTATTAATAAGAATGAAAGGGAAGATGTGTGTGTATTTTAGAGAGAAGAAGGAAAAACATACACACACACCTAAGATACAAAATGAGACATCCACCCTCCTAGTTGGGACTAGGAGGGGTATTTATACAAAGAATACAAGGTAATCTATACACAAATGGCAAGACTAGTCCTTGTAGTAAAAGACTAATGCAATTCCCGAATATAACAAAACTTTAAGGCTAACAATCTCTCCCCAAAGTGATGTTATATGGGAATTGCTTACAATGTTCCCTACAAGTAAAATTAAATACAAAACATAGGTGCAGCAGCTCCGAGAGTGATCTTCAAACTTCATTGCTTCATCCAGCTTCCTGAATCTTCTCAGCTGCCATCTCTTTACTTGCAGAAGAACAATGTGAGCAAATCTAATTAGGGATTAAGTATGACTTTTCACTCTCCCCTAATTAGTGCTCTCCCCCAAACTGACAACCTTTCTGATGAATGCCCTGAATCTGAAGAAGTCTTTTAATAATTAAATGCAAACCGTCTTTAGTCTTCTAACACGCAGCGAAAAATGTAGAACAGACTGTAGACTTGACCTTCTTCAAGATTGTCGATTCGGGGGAAAAGAATATCAACATCTTCATCTCACCAAATGCATTCCAGTTATCTTGCATATAGCAAATCAGCCCATAACATACACATGAAATGATAACACTAAAGTAACAAGTTGAAACACCGATCATCTTGAATTTGTTGCCCGAAATTGGTGAAGGTGGATAAGGTAGAGGTACGTAGAATAAGATTAGAAAATAAGGATATAGAATCAGCCAATCTCCGACAAAAAATCATTTCATAAATCATTAAACCCGATCACGTGAACTTGTTGTGCGTCCTCGATATTGTTAGCCTTAAAGTTTTGTTATATTCGGGAATTACATTAGTCTTTTACTACAAGGACTAGTCTTGCCATTTGTGTATAGATTACCTTGTATTCTTTGTATAAATACCCCTCCTAGTCCCAACTAGGAGGGTGGATGTCTCATTTTGTATCTTAGGTGTGTGTGTGTTTTTCCTTCTTCTCTCTAAAATACACACACATCTTCCCTTTCATTCTTATTAATAATACCATGTCTTTCCTTTACTTTGAGCGTCCCCGACCCCCCGAACCACATAAATCAATAATATTTTCGGTCCTATAATTGGCATCAGAGCTATGGTGTGATTGATTTGTGTGGATTCGTTCATTTTTTAAAACTGTATTACCCGTACTTTTCTGATATGGGATTTTTTTTTTCTTTTATCTTTGATGGTAGCAGTTTTATGCAATAATTTTGTATCAAAAAAATGGTCAAAACAAAAAGTCATACACTTTTCTTTACAGGTTTCATTTATCTGTTCTTTATGTCGTATCAAGGTTACAGCTTTATGTAAGCTATCATTTCTATGACCTGTTTTGTTCCATATCCTGAATCAGTGGTCATACGGTCTCAAAAAGTCATCGGAAAAGCTTGTCGGAAATTTTTGGTCGGAATAATCGCCGGAAAAAGTCGGACTTTCTTGTAAAGAAAGTTTCGAAAAGTTCATACCCTGTATTTCTGAAAACTAATTTTTCGAGAAGTTAAATCCCTCAGGTTCTCGAAACTCAGGTTCTCGAAAACTCAGGTTCTCGAAAACTCAGGTTCTCGAAAACTCAGGTACTCGATAAATGTGTATTCTCGATAAAATGAAAAGTTTCGAAAATACAATATGCAAAGTTTCTCAAATACAGAAGAAGATGAAGGAGAGCAGGAGACCTTGACCACTAACCAAATACCAACACTCATGTGACCTCAGCTCTAAACCATCATCGGTCCAAGACTATAAACCAAAAATAAAATTACAACATCATCTTATGAAAACAGAATAAGCAGGAATATATGCTAAGCCAAAATCATACTCCTACGACAACATCATCTTATACCATTCTATCCTAAACCCAAGTCAATCAACACCGTTACTAACCTAAATCCCATCTCCATATTTATAACTCGAAGATTAAAAAAAAATACAAGAAGATCTCAGAAAGTTCAACTTTGCATACAATCTTTCTAAGATTTTTTAGTTGAACTCTATTCATCACTGATCTATGTGAAGCTCTCACTTCATTTATATCCGAATATAAAAGTGAAGAAATATAACAATCTTGTTAATTTCTTTCTTTAATTCGTTCAGGACCAACAACAAAAATGAATACATCAAACGTGAACCTACCCGAGACCCTCCAAAGGATCATGAAGCCTTCAAAAGCTATCTTGACTTGGTTTGAGCAGAAAATTGAACATATAGGTTGGGTTTGGTTAACTTAGTGTTTGTGTGGATCTACTGGATGAACTTGTTAATCGGTTGTGATGATTATTGATATTAAACGGAACTAAATTTCTTTGGTAAGAGATTTAACGGGTGATAGAGGAGATTTGATGGCTGAGTTATTATCAAAAGGAGAAAAGATGGGGGCGGATGCAGGATAAGATTAGGGTTAATGAGAAATATTAGGGTTTGAGTGAGTTATAACTGTGATGTGTTGGATCGGGTATAAGGTCTGTTGTTTGGGTCGGAGATTGCACAAGGTATAATGGACCGAGTCATATGTGGTTATATATGGGCTGCTAATTGTTATGTTTTTTGGATTGAATTTGTAGTACCTATGAGTTGGACTGAAATGGTTGGCCAAATATAATTTACACAAAAATTCTCATCCGATTCCTTTACAAAAATATTGGATAAATTCGTTGATATAATTTATGGCAAAAAGAGTGGTATTTTGGTATTAAAATTTTCACGGGGATACATATTGCACGGCTAAAGTTTTCAATGAACATCAAATGTGACTGACGGGATAATTCGTTATTATTTATTTGGGTTTGAAGTAATGTTTGACGGGCGTGTGCACTTATTTCGTCTTCTTTCTTTCTTCTCTTTCGCGAAGATGACTTGTTTGGGCATATATTAATGGTGACGAAGACTTGAATATCTAGTTACTTTTGTGATTCTTTCTCTCTATAATCACAAAGTTGCTATCACTTTAAGGAATTACGTTGTAGTGCTCAGTGTCTCACGTTGTTGAGGATATGTCAAGAGGGATTGTGCTTATTACACTTCTTTAGGGGTATAAGGTACACCGTTCTTAGTCACAGGATAGTACAAGCTTAAGTCACAAGTCTGGGGGATTTTACTTCATTCTCAAGTTCATCATATCAGGTTATCTTCACACATGGTTACTACAGAGAGCCGTTGTTTGATACAGGGGGTTGGTAAAGAGTTAGACAATTTCAAATGGTATTATTTAGTAGATTGGGTTTATCGACATCTTCTCATGAGCTGATATGATTTATGATAGAGTGCTTCCAGTTAATGCTTCACGTACACATTATTATGCTGATTCCGATAAATCGTAACCATCAAGGGAGAGAAATGTGTACATCGAGGACGCACAACAAGTTCACATGATCGGGTTTAATGATTTATGAAATGATTTTTGTCGGAGATTGGTTGATTCTATATTCTTATTTTTGTATTTTGTTTTTGTTGGTTTTTCAAATTTTGTATTTTGTTTTTCCAAAAATATTTACAGCGAAGCGGTTTTGAAAACATTTTTCAAGAAGATTCTAGCAAACTTTCTAGATCACAAAATTTTTTTGTGGAGTTTGTTAGACTCCATGGACCGTTTTGAGCACTAGGGTTCAACAATAACAATGAGAATAACATGCAGCGGAATAAGAACAAATCAAAGTTATTGACACAAGGTTTTTCACCATCATCACCTCCAATTATTATTTGATCAGAATAACAACGTGTTACCTAAATGTAACAAGGATCTAAGACACCTCAGACCTTAGAGGATTCGAACTAACAATACCTAGTTCTAGACGTTTATATTCTACGCCCTAGAACACACACACACACCTTTCTAGTCGACTACATTGTGAAAGACATATGAAAACCTATACCCTACGTCTCTTTATATAGAGAGATATTAGGGTTTACAAAGAGATAAGTATAAAACTAAAATATAGAATATTATCAAAATCGTTTCTTCATAATAGAATATTTCCTGTATCTTTATTCTTTGTAGCTTTCTCTCTTTGTCATTTTTAGCCCTTCTTGTTTCATTCTTTTATCTATTTTGTCACATCAAATCAAGAATCCCAACATTTTTCTTAAAAATCATCAAGTTTGCAACTTTCTTTAAGTTTTGGTGTTTTTATAACTAGAAGTACAAGAATCTTGGAATACAAACTTCATTTGGATGAGCTTTTTGCAAATTCAAAATTCTAGCAATTTTTCTAAATCACAAAGTTTCTAAATCACAAAGTTTCTAAATCTCAAAAGTTTCGAGAACACACTTGGTCCCGTTGCTTACTCGGTGTTTCCCTTGCTTGTATAAGTGAGAAAACACTTCGACTCGTGGTATACTCTCTAAATTGTATAATTTAAAAAGTTTTGGTGCAAAATTTCTAGAACACTGAAAAGTTTCTAAAACACTGAAAAGTTTCTAGAACACTGAAAAGTTTCTAAAACACTGAAAAGTTTCTAGAACACTGAAAAGTTTCTAAAACACTGAAAAGTTTCTAGAACACTAAAAATTTTCGAGAACACTGAAAAGTTTCGAGAACACTGAAAAGTTTCTAAAACACTGAAAAGTTTCTAAAACACTGAAAAGTTTCTAGAACACTGAAAAGTTTCTAAAACACTGAAAAGTTTCTAAAACACTGAAAAGTTTCTAGAACACTGACAAGTTTCTAAAACACTAAAAAGTTTCTAGAACACTGAAAAGTTTCTAAATCACTGAAATTTTTTTCTAGAACACCTTTTAGAATTTTTTTTCTAGAACACTTTTAGAAATTTTTTTCTAGAACTCTTTTAGAAAATATTTTGGTGGACAAAGGTTCGAAAATTGTTGGTGGATTTAAAGTTCGTTGACCAAGGAACGTAACCTTCACCAAATTCAACTCCTATTTCGTTGGAACGATCCAAGATCAACTTTATCATTCATCAATGGCGACTCACCGTGACAGTTTCACAAGTGCTTTGTCCAATGGTGTTTACTTCGTTCTTGATAGTTATTTACTTAATCGGTGAATAGAAGTATACTCTGGATCGGAATCGTGGGAAGTACTCCTTGATCATTTCTACCAATTTAAAGCCCCAATTATAATTCTTTTTATACACAGAATACACTTACATAATCTCTATTACGAATCCTTTGTGTACCTTAGTGTTCCTAGCTATCCACTTATTTTTATCAATCTACTTTTGGGTAATACATATGCTAATAGATAGTAAAAACCTCATAAAGTAGATCTTTTGAACCCGCTTCAAGTCATCATGATTAATCAATCAATCTTGGGGTAAACAGTCTCTAATACTTAATGTTTACTTTTATTAACTCTTGTACATAGGAAATGAGATTCAATCTTTTACTGCAAATTTATAAGCCGTTTCTTTCACTCATATAACTATCTGGTTTCCTTCATCAACCCCCGAATAATGAATAAAAAACGAAAATATATATTCAACTCATGACATTTCCTTCCTAGAAAGAAAAAGTAGGGTCAAATTTATGTCTTAACGAATCACACGTAGAGATATTGATAACACACATAGAGTTAATGGTATTTCATAACTAATTGATTGAGCAGCAGCTCGTAGACCACCTAAAAAAGAATATTTATTATTGGAGCCATATCCTGACATAAGAAGGCCGACAGGAGCTATACTTGAAATAGCAATCCATAAAAAAACACCGATACTGGAAAAGTAGGATAACAATTGAAAAATGCGTTCATTCTCGGATCATTAAATAAATGAAATAATTTTCATTGCGTTCATACTGGATAAGAATTATCTTCTTATGACCCATGAATAAAACCAACTTTTATTCTGAGCTATACTAATTTAATGTTCGTTGAGATATTATTTCAAATTCTTTTCTTTCTAAGAGGTGGAATAGAATAACCCGGTTGAAGCGTAATGATCATACGTCTGTAATGCATTGTCTGTCCCATAATGGGTCCCATTCTTCTAGCCTTTCCCTGAAGTCGCTGACTATTCATCGCGATTACCTTGACACCAAAGAAGAGTTCGACCCAATGCTTTATTTCTGTCCTAGTTGATCCTGATTCGACATTAGAAGTATATTGATTTTTCCCCAATAACCGAATACTTTTGTCTGTAAATACTGCATACCTGATTCCATCCATAAATAGATTTGATTCCCTATGAGTTCTAGTCTCAATTATTTATTACTTTGATTTCATAAATAAAAAAGAAATAATATGCTCTTTTTTATGTTGAGGTAAAAATATAGATAATACTAGATAGATATATAGTATAGGGGCGGATGTAGCCAAGTGGATCAAGGCAGTGGATTGTGAATCCACCATGCGCGGGTTCAATTCCCGTCGTTCGCCCAAATGATATTTATTTTTTTAATAAATTATTCGCTACAAAAGGATTTTTTTTAGTGAACGTGTCACAGCTTCCTCCTATTTTTTTTTGTAAAGACTAAGAAAGAAATTCGATTTTCTCTCCTATTTACTACGGCGACGAAGAATCAAATTATCACTATATTTATTCCTTTTTCTAGTTCTTTTTCCAAGTGCAGGATAACCCCAAGGGGTTGTGGGTTTTTTTCTACCAATTGGGGCCCTTCCTTCACCACCCCCATGTGGATGGTCTACAGGGTTCATAACTACTTCTCTTACTACAGGGCGCTTACCGAGCCAACGCTTAGATCCGGCTCTACCCAAACTTTTCTGGTTCACCCCAACATTCCCCACTTGTCCGACTGTTGCTGAGCAGTTTTTGGATATCAAACGGACCTCCCTAGAAGGTAATTTTAATGTGGCCGATTTCCCTTCTTTTGCAATCAGTTTCGCTACAGCACCCGCTGCTCTAGCTAATTGTCCACCCTTTCCAAGTGTGATTTCTATGTTATGTATGGCCGTGCCTAAGGGCATATCGGTTGAAATAGATTCTTCTTTTTTATCAATCAAAACCCCTTCCCAAACTGTACAAGCTTCTTCCAAAGCATACGGCTTTCTGGATGTAGATGGTGATATCTATACAGATGGATCTTATATATATGGTATAATGAAGTACCACATGGGTGGATATATAGGAATCAAAATCTGCCGAATCACTCATGTTATGATCTTCTACATCCTAGGTCTTCCCGTTCCATCATCTGGCTTATGTTCTTCATGTAGCATTCAGACCGAATGACTCGTCGACCTGCTTCTATTTGCCTAGATGTGATCCAAGCGGGTTCAAGTGCCTGAAGAGCGTATTTACCAAAACAAATAGTATTACCTCGATAAGATATTCCCTTCATTCTTCCTCTATGTTGTTTACGGAATCTGGTTCTTTTGGGGTTATAGTTGATGGTTTGTTTTGAATTCCATCTCTACTACAGAACTGGACGTGAGAGTTTCTTCTCATCCAGCTCCTCGCGAATAAAAATAAATTCAAATTAAAGATTTAGAATTCAATTCAGATATAATATAATTTGAATTAAGATATACATTTATTTAATAAGTAATCTGCTGACTCATGGATTTCATTTAATCTAGATCAAATCTATTATTTATTTTTATATCTTATTTGTATAGTTATAGATGCCGGAATTTTATTAAAAATGGGAGCGTATGGATTGATTCGGATTAATATGGAATTATTACCACACGCTCATTCTATATTTTCTCCTTGGTTGATGATAGTAGGTACAATACAAATAATCTATGCAGCTTCAACATCTCCCGGCCAACGTAATTTAAAAAAAAGAATAGCCTATTCCTCGGTATCTCATATGGGTTTTATACTTATAGGAATTGCTTCTATAACCGATACGGGACTCAATGGAGCTATTTTACAAATAATCTCTCATGGATTTATTGGTGCTGCACTTTTTTTCTTGGCAGGAACGAGTTATGATAGAATACGTCTTGTTTATCTCGATGAAATGGGTGGAGTAGCTATCCCCATGCCAAAAATATTTACGATGTTCAGTAGCTTTTCCATGGCTAAAAATAAGAATAACCAGGTATATAAGCAGTGAACAAGTACTGTAATGTGCCTCTCTGTGGGTATCTGGTAACCATGTATGTAGGGGTAGAATCGGTAATTTGACAGCAAAAGCGATAAAAAATCCAATATAGAATATTATTTCCAAAGCCACAGGATACGACTGATTAACTGATGTTTCAAAATTTAATGTTGGTTCATTAGAACCATATAAACCGATACCCAGAACTCCCATTAAGAGAAAAATGGAACCCCCCGCCGTGTACAAAATAAATTTTGTGGCTGAATAGAGACGTTTCTTTCCTCCCTAATTCTTATCCAGTATGAACAATGTGAATTAATCTCAAAAAATCCCTCGTTACTGCTCAAAGGAGCAGTAATAGGTAGGGATGACAGGATTTGAACCCGTGACATTTTGTACCCAAAACAAACGCGCTACCAAGC